>CM042834.1:27441326-27479977 GCA_023653725.1 Bungarus multicinctus
CCAGCTTTTCTTCGTACTCTGAAAAGCCTGTACAGACTCATAACAAAGTACCATGGGACCCTTACACAATATTAAATATTGAATCAGGATTCCAGGAAACAAACTGACTCTCTATTAGGCCCCTTCCCAAATGTATTCATTTTTCTATTTCTTCCAAGTATCTCATGGAATTGCTGTTTTCCTTTGCCTTATGGGTCAGGTCCTCCATAGGATCATCTCTTCCTCTAGGCCTAAAGTGGAAGGAGGAACTGGCCTGAAACAGAGAAGTGTTACCTGGTCAATATGATCATTTTGGAAAACCTTGGGTGAGTACTTTCTCTAATCTAGGGGAACACAGTCAATGGGGTGTCATGGCCAGGCATGAGTAGAGAAACCATTTAAGTGATGGCAGCTGTTTGTGGAACCAAAAAGATTTACCTGGCATCTACATTATGATCTTTTCACTGCTTTGTGGAGAACAACTTATTGTCACAGTCCTTGGTTGCCATTTCGCATAAATCGCTGTCCAATCGCTTTTTAAAACCTCAGTGATGGCGCATCCACAACATCTGAAGGCAAGTCATTCCACTGATTAATTGTTCTAAAAGCCAGGATATTGCTATCATATCACCCCAGCCCTTCTCTTCATTAGAATAGACATACTCTATTCCTGCAACCATCAATGCAATATTTCAAGTGTGGTCTTATTCCAGAATATAATAAAATATTACGTGTGCAGTTGTATTGTTATAAGCCAGGCAGAATTATTCTAAGATGTGTGGCCATAAGTATCTTTTAAAATTTTTAAAAATAGTTAAAAAAATAAACTACATTGAGGTGCAGAATGTCCTTGAAAAATGAAAATCATACAATACAAAATTGTCCTCATAAAAAACTTACACACAGATTACAGATAATCAGACTTGGAAGGGACCTTGTAGGTCATCTAGTCCAACCCCCCGCCCAAGTGGGAGACCCTACACCATTTCTGACAAATGGCAGTCCAATCTCTTCTTGAAAGTCTCAAGTGATGGCGCTCCCACAACTTCCGAGGGCAAGCTGTTCCATTGGTTGATTGGTCTCACTGTCAGAAAGTTTCTCCTTATTTCCAGGTTAAATCTCTCCTTGTTCAGTTTCCATCCATTATTCCTTGTCTGGCCTACAGGCGCTTTAGAAAATAGCTTGACCTTCCTCCTCCCTGTGGCAGCCTCTCAAATATTGGAAGACTGCTATTATATCTCCCCTAGTCCTTCTCTTTACTAGACTAGCCAAGTCCAGTTCCTGCAACCGTTCGTTGTATGTTTTAGTCTCCAGTCCCCTAATCATCCTGGTTGCTCTTCTCTGTACTTTTTCTAGAGTCTCAACATCTTTTTTATAATGTGGTGACCAAAACTGGATGCAGAACTCTAGATGTGGTCTTACTAAGGCTTTATAGAGTGGTATTAGTACTTCCCTTGATCTTGATTGTATCCCTCTGTTAATACAACTTAGGATTGCATTAGTTTTTTTGGCTGCTGCTGCACACTGCTGGCTCATATTTAGCTGGTTGTCCACTAAGACTCCAAGATCCCTCTCACAGTTACTGCTATTTAGCCTGGTTTCACCCAGTCTATATGTGTACTTTTGGTTTTTCTTACCTAAGTGTAGGACTTTACTTTTCTCTACATTGAATTTCATTTTGTTAGATATGGCCCAGTGTTCTAGTCTGTCAAGATCCATCTGGATCTTTAGCCTATCTTCTTTGGTGTTATCTATTCCTGCCAACTTAGTATCATCTGCAAATTTGGTAAATTCCCCTTCTATTCCCTCATCTAAGTCGTTAATGAAGATATTGAAGAGTACTGGGCCTAAGATGGAATCTTGTGGCACCTCACTGCTTATTTCCCTCCATGTAGACTTAGACCCATTAAGGACTACTCGTTGAGTGCAGTTTGCCAGCCAGTTGCGAGTCCATCTATTCCACCTTTTTCTAGCTTACTAAGAAGTAGGTTTTGGTTTACTTTGTCGAATGCCTTGCTGAAATCTAAATATATTATGTCCACAGTATTTTGCTGGTCTATTAATTTAGAATTTTGTGTTGTGTTGTGTTGTGTTGTGTTGAAGAATGAAATAAGATTGGTTTAGCATGATCTGTTTTTAACAAACCCATGCTGGCTGCTAGTTATTACTTTACTTGTTTCTAGATGTTAGCAGATCTGTTCTTTTATTATCTTTTCCAGTATCTTCCCAGGTATTGATGTTAGGCTGATTGGTCTATAGTTTCCTGGATGTTTTTTTTCTTTTCCTTTTTTGAAGTTGGGAACCACATCAGCTCTTTTCCAATCCTCTGGTAATTCTCCGGTGCTCCAGGATTTTTGAAAGATATGATGCAGTGATTCTGAGATGACCTCTGCCAGCTCCTTTAAAACTCTGGGATGTAATCCATCAGGCCCCGGTGATTTATTTTCATCAAGATCAGACAGGCGTTCTCTTACTATTTTTTTGCTTATTTTAACTTTTATTTCAGGTCTGTCTTTTACAATTATGTTTTTGGTGGGTTGAGCTATAGTTTCTTTTTGTGTGAAGACCGATGCAAAGAATGAGTTAAGCAGTTCTGCTTTCTCTCTGTTGCCTGTTACTTGCCACCTTCTCTCTTTAGTGGACCGACAGTTTCCTTGATTTTTTTTTTTATTATTTATATGTTGGAAGAAACTTTTTTTATTATCTTTGACTTTTGTTGCAAATCTTTGTTCATGGTCGCGACGACGATGGCGGCCTTGGCGACGGTGCCGGCAGCTGCGGCGGCGGTGGCGGCCTCGGAGGCCGCAGCGGAGGTGGTGGCGGCCTCGACGGTTGCGGCGAAGGTCGCGGTGGCGGCGGCGGCCTGGATGGCAGTGGCGGCGGCTTCCGGAGGCGTCGTGGCGATATGGACGCCGGTGGACCCAGCGGTCTCCGGGGTGGGGAGACCACCGCGGTATGGCCCCGGCGGCCCCCTGGGGAGAGCGATGGCCCTGGATTTTCTGGGGCGGCGCGGACCTGGGGGAGCCACCTGGGGGGGCCTGGACTGGCCTCTGCGGCATTGTTGAGGCCGCAGAGGCCCTGGAACAGCTACCGCGGCAACCCCGGAGTCCCGAGGGGTTATGAAGAGGTCTTGTTACCCCCAGCGAGGCACAACAGTGTGGCAGGCTCGGCGGCCTCGCTCGGGCCGCGGCGATTTCGGGGGCCCCCGACCAGTGCGGGAGTGGCCCCGCTGTGGACATGGCGGGCCTGGACTGGATTCGGGGCCGCCCCTATGGCTGCGAGGATGACGCGGAGACTGTGGGTTGGATGGTGTTGTGACCGTTCCCCTCCCCTCCTTGGGGCCCCCACCTGTGGCAGGGGTGATGGGCCCGGGGAGGGGGGGAGTGACCTTGCCTGTGACCCCTTTTCTCCCGGGGGTCCCACCGGTGGCAGGGGTGGGGCGGCTGTGGGAGGGAGGGGTTTACCCCAGTCCGCCTGGATTTTTCCATCACAAAGACCTTGGACGCTGCGAGACCGTCGGGGTGGGGTGGCCGGGGCCACGGATGTACTCCATGGTGGAACTTTGGGCATTGAGGGATGTCCCCCTCTCCCTTAAGTGGCCCTCAAAACTTTCGAAGGCGTTCCGCTATGAGGGATCCTGGGATCCGAAGCGATGGTGGGGCCGTGAAAGCCGGAGGAATGGGAGGAAACGCGGGAAACCTGGGATTGGTAATTTTTTAATGGGTTTTTTTAATGGGTTAAAAGGATCCAGGGTGGGCAGGGTAGACAGCCCACATGGAGTTGGGGGCAGCCGGGCCAGCCCGCGCGCCTGGGGGGCCTCGGGGGTTTCCGTGTCGGGGTGGCAGACTGGGGGTGGGCTGCCGGGGCAAATTTTATCAGCACGGTGACTGGGAGAGGCAGATATGCTGGGGGTAGAGGGCCATATCCAGTAAGGGGATCACGCTCCCGATGTTTGCAAGCGGTAGCGCGCTCCGACCCTCCATACCCATCCTGCAGCCCTGGTTGTCTGGATTCTCAGGCCCTGAATACCCGGCTGCTGTTGTGCAATGCCAGGTCCGTGGTTAACAAGGCTCCTCTGATCCATGATTTAGTTCAGGAGGAGGCCGCGGACCTGGTAGGTGTTACCGAAACCTGGTTGGGCCCAGAGGGCGGTGTCCCTCTGGTTGAGATGTGCCCACCAGGTTTCCTTGCATTTCACCAGCCTAGGGCTCAGGGAAGGGGTGGAGGGGTGGCGGTGCTTATAAAGGAAGCCCTTTATCCTAGGGAGGCCACTGTCCCTCAGACGGCTGGCTGTGAATCTCTATTTGTGAAGTGGGGACAAGGGGTTCAGATGGGTCTTTTGATGGCGTACCTGGCTCCCTGCCACGTCTCATCGGCCCTGCCCGGACTCCTCGAGGTGATAGCCGGGCTGGCGGTTGAGACCCCCAGTGTCAGCTGGTGCTCCATTCAATATCCAAGAAAGAAACACTTAAACTCCATTTTGTTAGAGTAAAGATATCTTTTACTGGAAATCAAAGTGGTAGCAACAAAAGAATTCTGAATCTGAAGAAATGAGCGCGAAAAACACATATACAAAGTGATGGCAACGTTCCCACCCCCAACAGTCCATATTGCTCCTCCAATGAGGAAATATGCATAGCATCATGTGGGCATCTTCAGGTGATGATGAGGCCTCTGTCCGTTGGCCTTGGCATAGTTTTGATAAGGAGTCGCAGTTGCGCATAGCAAGGAATAGAAAAGCAAGGAATAGAAACTTAAGTAAAACTCCCCCTCCCCCTAGATATACAGTTTCATTTCCTACACACTCCAGCACGCTTCCCAAATATATCATAGCCCATTTCCCCCCTCCCGTTACTTATCCCATTTCCCCCCTCGCGTTACTTATGGCAGCCGAAAGATGCAAAGCAGAGAAAAAGAAATAAAGGAAGAAATCTTGAAGGCTGACATTCGGCCCTCCTGCAAAAAGGCGTTAGTCCTAAAAAATATAAGAGTAAAAGACAAGATATTACAAACAAATAACAACAGCATATTTGTTCAGGGTTTATCAGGATACATGGTGCGGAACGCCTGCACCAGTCGGGGGGCTCTAACATCTCTCTCGTCTACCCATTCAGACTGGGAAGAAGGAAAATGCTTCCACGCCACCAAATATTGGATTCGACCCCGCTTCTTCCTAGAATCCAAAATTTCCTTAACTTCAAAATGTTGTTCACCTTCAATGAGCAATGGCACAGGGGGTGCTACCTGAGTAGGCCTCAGATCAGATGTACGTTCAGGTTTTAACAAACTAACATGGAAAACAGGATGGATCCGACGGAGAGTTTTTGGCAATGTCAATTGGACCGCCACAGGATTCACAACTCGTTCAACCGGAAAAGGTCCCACATACTTAGGGCCAAGCTTTTTTGATTTCTGTGTGGTCTGCAAAAATTTGGTAGATAAAAACACTTTATCACCAACTTGGTATGGTTCCTGTGGACGTCTCTTTTTATCTGCAAACTTTTTGTGAGCTTGATGAGCATCATCCAATGCCTTGCGGGCAACTGGCCAAGTCATCTGGAGATGCCTTATCCACTCATCCAGCGAGGGAATATTAGTTTCCTCTTGCGGAAGCTCGGGTATGGGTACAAAGTCTTGTCCCGAGGCCACTTTAAACGGAGTGAATCCGGTGCTGCTATGTACCGAATTATTGTATGTCACCTCAGCAAAAGGCAGAAAATCAGTCCAATCATCCTGTTGATAATTAATGTAACACCGCAGATACTGTTCCAGTACCGAGTTAGTTCTCTCGCAGGCCCCATTGGTTTGTGGATGATGGGCGGAACTTAACCCCTGGGCGGAGCCTAGTAACTTCAGGAACTCTTTCCAGAAATTTCAGGTAAATTGGACACCCCTATCAGAGATTATGCGTTCAGGGACTCCATGTAGCCTGTAAATATGCAGAATAAACAACTTAGCTAACGTCTTCGCTGACGGGATCTTCGCGCAGGGTATAAAGTGTACCTGTTTGGAAAACAGATCTGTCACTACCCAAATGACTGTATTTCCTCCACTGTCAGGTAATTCTACAATAAAATCCATGGAGATTTCCTTCCATGGGGCCGTTGGTCTAGCCACGTTCTGCAATAAGCCTGCTGGTTTACCAGGCGGCCTCTTAGCCGAAGCACAAATAGGGCAACTAGCGACATAGGTCTCAATGTCCTTTTTCAACGTGGGCCACCAAAATTGCCTTTTGACCAAGTGTAGGGTTTTCACGAACCCAAAATGTCCAGCAGGTTTAGAATCATGAGCTTGATGTAAAATTTCGTGCCTTAGCTTTCCCGGTACATATAATTTGGCCCCCACCCAGGCCAACCCATCTCTGATAGTACAGTCATTCGAGTGGGTCAGGAACCAATCATCCAGTTTTAGAGCTTCTTTCAATTGTGCCGATAAATCGTTTGACACATCAACCTCTTTTTTCTTCTGAGCTCTAGTAACCATTGGAGCTGCCAACTGTTCGGTTGGGATGATAGGTCTTATCACTTCCTGGAGGGCACTATTATACTGAGGTAATCTGGACAAAGCATCTGCCATGAAGTTTCTCCCCCCGGGAATGTACCTCAAAGAAAAATTGAACCGCTTAAAATGTTGCGCCCAGCGAACTTGCTTGGGAGACAGTTTCCGAGGTGTTTTCAGAGCTTCCAGATTTTTGTGATCTGTCCAAACCTCAAAAGGGTGTTTGGCTCCTTCTAGGAAATGCCTCCACGTTAACAAAGCCCATCGAACTGCAAAAGCTTCTTTTTCCCAGATGGCCCATCTTCTCTCGGTTTCAGTTAGTTTACGGGAGGTATAGGCGCATGGTTGCAGGTATCCCTTTTCATTTACCTGAAGTAGAACCGCTCCAACGGCTACGTCACTTGCATCAGCTTGGATTACAAACGGAACGTCCATGTCTGGGTGCTTAAGTACGGGTTCAGCAGCAAACAGACGTTTCAGTTTCTCAAAAGCAGCTTGACATTCCATGGACCACTTCAATGGCGTACTGGGCTTCGGTTTCACCTCCCCCTTGGTTTTAAGGAGATTCGTGATAGGCATCGCGATCTTCGCAAATGCAGGAATAAATTGACGGTAAAAATTTGCAAATCCCAAGAAGCTTTGTAGTTGTTTCCTGGTACGGGGAGGGGCCCATTCCAAAACCGCCTGCACCTTCCCCGGGTCCATTTCTATGCCGTCGTGCGATATGCGATAGCCCAAATAGTCAATTTTCTCCTGGTGAAATTCACACTTTGACAGCTTGGCATACAACTGGGCCGCTCAAAGTTTCTCCAGGACTGACCGCACTAGTTTCACATGCTCATCACGAGTCTCTGTATAGATAAGAATGTCATCAAGATAAACTAACACTCCTTTGTACAAATGCTCTTGCAACACTTGGTTTATCATTTGCATGAATACCGCAGGCGCCCCCTGTAGGCCAAACGGCAGGACGTTGAATTGAAAACACCCCATCGGACAGTTGAAAGCAGTCTTCCATTCATCCCCTTCCTTGATTCGGATTCGGTAGTATGCCTCTCTCAGGTCGAGTTTTGAAAAAATCTTTCCTTTAGCGAGGTGGGCCAGCATGTCCTTCATCAGGGGAAGGGGGTACACGTTCTCCACCGAGATAGCGTTCAGATTTCTATAGTCTACCACCAAGCGTAAGGAACCATCTTTCTTTTCCCGGAACAACACTGGAGCCGCCACCCGGGGCCTAGCAGGTTGGATGAAACCACGTTCTAAATTTTTTTCAATGAACAACCGCAATTCCCCTAATTCCCGTGGGGTCATTGAATACAGTTTGGGTTTTGGGAGTTTCACTCCTGGCAAAAATTCGATACTGCAATCCGTCGAGCGGTGAGGGGGGAGCTCATCCGAGGCCTTCTCACTGAACACCTCCTTTAAGTCCCAGTATTCCTCTGGAATTTTCTCCTCCCCTTTCAGAGTCTCGGTGCCAGTAGAAGCCAACTCTATGGGAGCTTTGGGACTCCGCTTGGATTTCCCTTCCTTTTCTGGGGGTTGGTCTGTGCGTATGCGTAGTAATCCCCTCCTCCAATTAACATGGGGGTTCCATTTCCGGAGCCAAGGCAAACCCAGTATTAAAGGGCGCTCCATCCCAGGGGCCACAATAAAACACAGAGTCTCTTTATGGTTCCCCATTGTCATCTCCACTGGCTCCGTTATAAAATGAGCAGGTCCACCCCCGGCTACCAATCCATCCAATTGGCAAAAAGCTATGGGCGTTTTCAGAGTCTTTAGCCTTAATCCCAGCTTCTCTACCATCTTTGCACTGATTACGCACCTTGTGCATCCAGAGTCTAACAAAGCCAACATGTCCCCTTCAGCCCCCGACGTGGATACCCTTAATCTCACTGGAATGGTCATAGGGCCCTGGTTCGGACTTACCAGGGCGTCGTCTTCCAGTTCGGATTCACTCCCTTCAGAAGAGGTTGGAGTTCCCAACCCCCCTCTCTTTAGAGGGGTGACTTCTACAACCTCTTCCGCTTTTAACGCCGATCCACGAGGCGTGGCTGGAGGCCTCTCAGATCTTCTCCCTCCTCCTGGTGCCTCTTTTGGTTCCAGCTTGGCATGGCAGTCTGCAGCCCAGTGGCCCTCCTTCCCACATCGGAAACACGCTCTGGTTCTGGGTTTTGCCGCTGGTCTTCCCTTCAGGGGTTTTAAGGTTTCTTGAGGCCTGGTAGGGGGGGGATTCCTCAAGACAAAACCCCCCCGCCATCTGTTTCGGGTTAGGTCAATCTCCACCTCTGCTGCCAGCACGTACCACTGCTGCAGCTCCCCAGGGTCTCTTCTGGCCACGCAGCATTGATAAACATCTTCATTTAGCCCATCCTTAAAAGCCTCTATCAGGGCTCCCTGGGACCAGCCGCGGATATGGCACGCCAGCTCTCTAAACTCCTGGGTGTAATCAGCTACTGACCTTCGCCCCTGATTTATGGTTTTCATCCTGATTCTAGCCTTGCGTTCAGCTAGGGGATCTTCAAATCTAGTGCGCAATGCTGTCATGAACTGGTTATAGTTCAGCAGTTGAGGGGCATTATCATTATGCAAAGTTACCATCCACTTTGCAGCCGTTCCCTCCAAAGCCCTGGTCACACACCTGACTTTGGCCGCTTCTGAGGAAAAATCCTGCCCATACTCCTCCATGTGGCTCCAAACTTGTGCTAGGAAAAATCCCAATTCCTGGGGGTCCCCTCCATATTTTACTTCCAACGGAGGCACTCTTGCAGCTCTACGCCTTCTGGCAATTATCCCCCCAGCCGGGGGGCCCTGTGCTGCTGCTGCTGCCTGTTGCGCTGGCCCGGGTTGATTTATGGGGGGGGCTGCCCTGATTCTTCTGCCTGGGGCTACCCCCCCTTCTTCCCCCTCGTACCTTTGATCAGCTGGAGCCTCTCTGGCAGCTTCATGTGAAAATTGCTCGGCTTGCATTAGTGAGAAGCCTCTCCGTTCCTTCTCCTGCCATGGCTCATCTTTCCCTCGGCGACGGGTTGTGGTCACTCCTGGAGGGGGCCTTTCCTCAGGATCCTTCCAACCGACTCCCAGGGACCATTTAGGCTTCACAGCTGGGCTTTCACCAAGACTTAGCTCTGCTAAGAAGTCAGTCTCTTCTGCTCCCTCCATCAGCAGGGATTCAGGTCCTCCAGTCGCTCCCTGGTCTTCTGGGTCGCTGGCTGGGCTAGACATTGTTTGTTAGCAAACCCCCTCGGAAGAAAATTTGGGTTTTCTCCGGGTGGGCTGGTAAAAGGGAGATTCAGAATAATGTCAGCTGGTGCTCCATTCAATATCCAAGAAAGAAACACTTAAACTCCATTTTGTTAGAGTAAAGATATCTTTTACTGGAAATCAAAGTGGTAGCAACAAAAGAATTCTGAATCTGAAGAAATGAGCGCGAAAAACACATATACAAAGTGATGGCAACGTTCCCACCCCCAACAGTCCATATTGCTCCTCCAATGAGGAAATATGCATAGCATCATGTGGGCATCTTCAGGTGATGATGAGGCCTCTGTCCGTTGACCTTGGCATAGTTTTGATAAGGAGTCGCAGTTGCGCATAGCAAGGAATAGAAAAGCAAGGAATAGAAACTTAAGTAAAACTCCCCCTCCCCCTAGATATACAGTTTCATTTCCTACACACTCCAGCACGCTTCCCAAATATATCATAGCCCATTTCCCCCCTCCCGTTACTTATCCCATTTCCCCCCTCCCGTTACTTATGGCAGCCGAAAGATGCAAAGCAGAGAAAAAGAAATAAAGGAAGAAATCTTGAAGGCTGACACCCAGGCTTTTGGTCATGGGGGATTTCAACCTGCCATCGTCCGGTGAAACCTTGGGGTTGGTTCGGGAGATCTTGGCTTCCATGACGGCCATGGACCTGACCCAGTTAGTTTCTGCCCCCACTCACATTGGAGGACACATGCTGGACCTGATTTTTGTCTCTGGGCAGTGGTTGAATGACTGTAATTTTGGGGAGTTAGTTATTACACCCTTGTCATGGACAGATCATTCCCTCCTTAGGTTGGACTTCTGTTCCGCCACTCCCCACCGTAGGGAGGTGGAACCACTTAGATTGTTCCGCCCCAGGCGCCTGATGGACCCGGAGCGGTTCCAGAGGGAGCTTGGGCCGTTTCCTGAGTCTCTGGCTCACAGCTTGTCTGGAGACCTGGTGGCGACCTGGGATGGGTTGGCCGCCGGGGCTCTAGATCGAGTTGTGCCCCTGCAACCTCTGACCCGGCACAGATCCCATGTGGCTCCGTGGTATACGGAGGAGCTACGGGAGATGAAGTGCCGGAAAAGACGTCTAGAGGGCATTTGGAGGGCGAGCCGTTCTGAGTCTGAGCGAACACAGGTGAGATCTCATATTAAGACTTACCTTGTGGCGATAGGGGCGGCGAAATCTTTGTATTTCTCCGCCCTTATTGCATCAGCAGAAAATCGGCCTGCCGCCCTGTTTAGAGTGACCCGCTCTCTACTTGAACCGAGAGCGCGGGATGACTTCTTGCAGGGTAGGGCGGAGGAGTTTTCCCGATTTCTGCATGATAAAATCGCTCAGATTCGGGAGGGGCTCGACTCCAATTGGATGGTCCCGGGGGAGGTGTCCGGGGCAGGTCTTGTGAGTGTTATCTGGGGGGAGTTCGACCCTGTGACCGCCGAGGGTGTGGACAGGTTGCTGGGGGGTCTGAATGCCACCACCTGTTTATTGGACCCGTGCCCTTCCTGGCTGGTTTCGGCTGCCAGGGAGACGACACGAGGCTGGCTCCAGGGGATTGTCAACGCTTCCTTGAGAGAGGGGGTGCTCCCTACCGCCCTGAAGGCAGCGGTGGTGCGCCCCCTCCTCAAGAAGCCTTCCCTGGACCCAGCTATTTTAAACAACTATCGTCCAGTCTCCAACCTTCCCTTTGTGGCGAAGGTTGTTGAGAGTGTGGTGGCACGTCAGCTCCCCCAGTACCTGGAGGAAGCTACTTACCTCGATCCGTTCCAATCGGGCTTCAGGCCTGGACATAGCACTGAGACGGCATTGGTCGCGTTGGTTGATGATCTCTGGAGGGCTCGTGACAGAGGGTTCTCCTCTGTCCTGGTCCTATTAGATCTCTCGGCGGCTTTCGATACTATCGGCCATAGTATCTTGTTGCGACGGTTGGGGGGGTTGGGGATTGGTGGAACTGTCCTTCGATGGTTCTCCTCGTTCCTCTCCGACTGTTCGCAATTCGTGTTGGCGGGGGGGGAGAGGTCCACCTCTAGGCCCCTGGTTTGTGGGGTGCCTCAGGGGTCGGTCCTCTCTCCCCTCTTGTTCAACATTTACATGAAGCCGCTGGGTGAGATCATCCGTGGTCTTGGAGTGAGGTGTCATCTGTATGCAGATGACACCCAGTTGTACATCTCCACTCCGGACCACCCCAACGATGCCGTGGGGGCTATGTCTAGGTGCCTGGAGGCTGTGCGGGACTGGATGGGCGGGAACAGGCTTCGGCTCAACCCATCCAAGACCGAGTGGCTGTGGTTTCCGGCGCCCCGATATAGCCAGCTGACACCTTCGCTGGCTATCGGGGGGGAAGTTCTGCCCCCCACAGAGAGGACTCGCAACCTGGGAGTCCTCCTGGATGTACGGCTGTCGCTTGAACATCACATCGCGGCCGTCTACAGGGGGGCGTTTCATCAGATCCGTCGGATCTACCGGTTGCGGCCCTTCCTGGATCGGGACGCCTTGCGCACGGTCACTCAGGCCCTTGTCACCTCTCGCCTGGACTATTGTAATGCCCTCTACATGGGGCTCCCTGCGGGAAGCATCCGGAGACTCCAGCTGGTGCAAAATGCAGCCGCGCGGGTGATCATGGGGGCGTCACGTAGCGCCCATGTGACGCCTCTCCTGCGCGAGCTGCATTGGTTGCCGGTGGCTCTCCGGGTTCGCTTTAAGGTTCTAGTTTTGACCTTTAGGGCAACCCATGGCATGGGACCAGGTTACCTTCAGGACCGCATTCTGCCAGCGTTCTCCAACAGGCCGGTGCGTTCCCACAGAGAGGGTCTGCTCCGGGTGTCGTCGGCCGCTATGTGCCGTCTGGCGGCGCCGAGGAGTAGGGCCTTCTCTGTGGGTGCCCCCGCCCTCTGGAATACTCTGCCACCGGAGCTCCGTACCGGCACGGACCTGAGGGCCTTCAGGCGCGCATTGAAGACCTGGCTCTTTGAGCAGGCCGGCCTTGGCTGAGATGGTTTTAATTTGGTCTCCATTTTATTAATTCTAAATTGGGTTTTAAGGGGGGGGGGTTGTTAGTTTTATCAAGCAGCCGATTGAAATTTAATATTTTTTAACTTTTGTATTCTTTGTGGGGTTTTTAGATGGGCTGTTCACCGCCCTGAGTCCCTCGGGAGAAGGGCGGTATATAAATGGAATAAATAAATAAATAAATTCTGAGCCTTTGCTATCCTGACTTGGTCTTTGCAGATTCTGGCTATCTGCTGATATTCTGCCTTAGTTGTATGTACTTCTTTCCATTTTTTGTACTTGTCCTTTTTTTCTCTCAATTTGCCAGAGAGATGTTTGTGCAGTCATGCTGGTTTCTTTCAACTCCCTCTATCATTTCTTCTCTCTTTGTAAGAATTAAGTCCAGTATGGCTGTCCCTCTAGTTTCACCCTCTACCTTTTGGACAACAAAGTTGTCAGCTAGGTTGGTTAGGTACTTATTTGATTTCTCACTTGGTGCAGAATTAATTTTCCAATTGATATCAAGATAATTGAAGTCTCCCATTACTATTGTTGTGTGTTTCCTGCATATGTTTGTTAATCGGCTGGCAAAAAGGATATCTATTTTTTCTGCTTGATTGGGTGGCCTATAATATACACCTATGGCCATGTCATTCTTTTTTTCTTTTATATTGACCCATATGCCTTCTAGGAGGTTTTCATCTTTGGTTTCATGCATTTTTATAGCAATATAGTGGTCCTTTACATATAGTGCAACTCCACCTCCTCTTTTATGGGGTCTGTTTTTTGTTTTTGTTTTTTTGAATAGTTTGTATCCTTCTACCATATGTTTCAGTCATGGGTTTCATCCCATCAAGTTTCTGTTATTCCAACTATATCATATTTACCTTCATGTATTTGTAGTTCGAGTTCACCCTGTTTGTTGCCCAGACCTCGTGCATTTGTATATAGGCACTTGAGATCTTTATGTCTGACACTTGTTTACTGTCTACATAAGCTGTGTTGTGCCTCCCTGTCCCCACTTTCTTGCCACCTGTTTAATTAGTGCACATGGTATGGCACTCACTATTAAATGCTTGGTTTTGGTTGGCATCAAGGTTGATAATCTTACCTGCACAAACATCTATTTTGCATGCACTGGTATCCTTATTAGTTTTAGGTTGCTGGGGACAGAAATGTTCTGAATCCATTTATTCTCTGTCCCCGCTGTTCAGTTTAAATATTTATCCTGGAAATCTGTGAATTTAATGCCAAGTAACTCAGTCCCTTTCTTTGTTGGATGCAAACCATCTCTTTTGTACAGTTTTTCATTGGACCAGCTGCAGACATCCTGACTAATAAAACCAAAGCCTTCCCTTTTACACCACTCCTTTAGCCACACATTAAACTCTGCTACACGCTGTCCTTTCCCTTTTTGTTCCTTGTATACTGGTAGAACCTCTGAAAAGATAAGTCTACAGCCCATATTACTAAGTTCATACCCCAAGCTCTGGAAGTCTTTCTGAACAGAAAATACATCCTTCTGGGACAGATCATTTGTACCAAGATGTATAATAGCATCAACATCACAGTCCTTGCTGGCATTCTTGACTATCTTAAGAATATGCTTCTTGTCTCTGCTGGCAGTAGCACCTGGTAGGCACCTGACCTCTTTCAAAACCTCAGTATCCTCTCCTAAATTTACATCCCTTACAATTGAGTCCCCAACCAGAAGGTGGCTTCTCTTTTTGGATGCCTTGCTCTTCTTGTGTGACTGGTGCATAATACCTGATTCACACTTTCTCATTTCCAAAGTAAGTTATTATTCTAGGACCATGATCCCCGGCTTACTTGAGTTATCATTATCACAACTACCTTGACCTGTCACTTTAATGTCTCTATTAAGGTCAGCAAGGGCACTGTATTTGTTGTGCTGGAACACAGCAAAAGCTTTGCGTTTATGGTCCATAGCTCTCACCCTGCCAGATCCCACAATACTGCCCTTTTCCTGTAGGATCTTTGTGGTAGTGGGGGCTGGTAGCACAGTAGCTCAATAGATGGCTGGATTGGGCACCTAATTTCTGCTTGGAGAGCACAGATTAGAGATTTTAGATAGGTAATCTGTCCATGTAGACTGGTAATTCTTTTACAAAGAGGACAGTATCCAAGTTGGAAAAGAGTACTGTGAAAGACAGCTGTAAAACAAGTATTACACTGAACTAAGCCGGTCATTTGAAATAAAATAAAATCACAATCTCCAGCACACTTACCTTAAATGTCTTATTGGTATTCTTGGTTTATAGTTATAAGATTCACGCACCATTAAGCGAGTGGGCTGCTATCTTTCTCCTTTCTACTCACCCTCTGCTTCCTTCACAAGCAGCCAGCAGCTCCTCCCACAACCTCTGGGAATTTGAAATGCGATGGAAGCAATTCAAACTGCCTCTCTCTTTTCTACTCACCCTCTGCTTCCTTCACTGTAAGAATCAAGACTCAGGACCACATGAAGATGAGACAAGCTTCCTTCTTTATTGTCAGATTGAAAATAAGAAGAGCTGTCTGCTCTATTGTCAGAGTTCGTTCTATATATATACATAGTAGCATACTATTGGTTAATTTATACACGTACTATACATCTATTTAGACAACCTTTGTTACTACCTGCTTCAGCAGTTTCTACATTCATCTCTAGTTAAAATTAACTCTAGTTAAGATTAACATAAGCTTCAGTTCCTGTTCCTTGTTCCTTCTTATCTGAGTTTTAAGGTCTTGTTTTCTTTAAGTTAATCATGCACACGTTGTACTTTGCACATAATACTCTTCATCTGAGATTTGCCATCCAAGACAAGAATATTCAGCATGCACATCGCCTACACTTCACAAGCAGCCAGCAGCTCCTCCCAAAACCTCTGGGGATAGAAAGCCAGATTCTGAACAGGATAGGATAGGACAAAATGAAGTAACTCAGGGATCATAAAGAAGTAAGACAAAGCAGTATTACTCTGTTCTCATTTATTTATACTAAAAGTCTATTAAAATAATTTGGATTAGAAGAAGAGAAACGAAGTTCTAAATTGGTGGAACAAACATTAAAAACCTCTTCTATGCTACCACACTTTTTTTCAAATAGAAATCAAATTTTCCCAGTTGATCTACAGCAAGACAGTGGTGACATAAAATATAACATTGCCAAGGCAAAGGAAGAAAACCTCAACCTACAACAATATGGCATGAAAAGAAAGAAAACAAACACATCAAAACTTCATCAAGATTAGCAAACTATCATATCTTCTAAACATGAGATAAAGCAAATGGGTTTCTCTAATGCTCTGTCTTAACTGGTTTCAGAAAATATATGGTTAGTGATATTTTATGATTCTTCCTAAATATGGATTGTGGTAAAGTAATGATTCAAAAGTGTGTGTGGGTGTATGAGTGTGTACCCAAAGAAAATGACCTCTTACACATCTCTAGTATATCTTATTATATCAGTCATAATTGAGACTTCATGTGAAAGAGTTTTTAGGACATATAACAAAGATTCATTTCCAACTATCCTATTTTATCTTAACAATAATTTGGGTAACAAGTAACTTTCAAAATCAAGAGGTCTCATTGTTTTTCATTATTAGATGCTCCTTAGTGTTCATGTCAGGTCTCAGAATAAGGATGTAACATTTGGGGACAAAAATACAGCCCAGTAAGCCCAGGCTGGAGGCCAAGATAGAGAAGATCTGCACAGCCACCATGTATTTCCCTTTGGTGCTCAGGTAGGTGGGGACAAAGGAGATCCAAACACTGCAGAAAACCAGCATACTGAAGGTAATCCATTTGGCTTCATTAAAAGTCCCTGGAAGCTTGCGGGCCAGAAAAGCCACTATGAAGCAGGTGGAAGCCAAAAAGCCCATGTAGCCAAGGGCAGTGTAGAACATGATGACTGAGCCTTCATTACATTGCAGGAGGATCTGTCTTGGTTGAGAATGCAGGTCAGAATGTGGAAATGGGGGAGAGATTCCCAGCCATGTAAGGCAGATGCCTGCCTGAACCCCTGAGCAGGACAAGACAATTGAGTTGGCCAGACTTTTCCCCAACCATTTTCTCATCCTGCTACCTGGTTTTGTGGCCAAAAATGCCACCACCACCATGATTGTCTTGGCCAGCAAGGAAGAGACAGCAACTGAGAAAGCCACACTGAAGGTGATTTGTTGAAGAAGGCAGGTCACTTTCTGGGGCTGACCAATGAATAGAAGGGAGGTTAAAAAGGAAAGCAGGAGAGAGACCAAGAGAATGTAGGTGAGATCCCGGTTGTTGGCTTTGACTATGGGAGTTTCTCTGTATTTAATGAAGATTCCTAGAACTAAGGCAGTGGTTAGAGAGAAAAATAAGGCTGTTATAGCCAGGATGAGACCTAACATTTCTTTGTAGGACAGGAAAGTTATAACTTTGGGGATACACTGATCTCTCTTCCAGTTGGAATTCTGTTCATCTGGACACTTTTCACAATGTGCTGCATCTGGAAAACATGAATTGCTGTTTATCTAGCGATTCAGTGACATTTTATACCTCATGACCAATTGACTAGAGGCAGGATGTATATACATCAGTGAAGGTGTCCTTTGCTTCTTTTCTGCCTTTTTTAAAGAGAAAAATATTTCTATCATTAGAATCATGAAATTTAAAGGAAAAATGATTTACACTGGATATTGACTGTTGAATAATACAAAAAGATACAGTTATAAGCATTAATAAAGTAGAAAATGATTATAGAAAAACATTGCCACCATCCCTTCTCTTTATGTGCCAAGCGCAGAACTGTCTTTCCAGAAACCATGTTCCAAAGTTCTAAATTCTCTGCATTGTGTGTAATATGTATGGTAGCCATTCTTGCAACTTCTATTATAGATACTTTAGATATTGTAAATATTGCCATTGTGGCAAATTCTCTAATTTCACCTTCCAATGTGATAATCACTGACAAAATGTGTTATTCCAGTTTTATACCAGACTTATACAGTTATATTTTGAAAGAATATTTGGGGTTTCAATTCAATGTTTGTTTAGGTTTCTTTCTCAATATTCTGATGCATTTCATTCTCTGAATTCTTTTGAATTTGTTTGCATAACTACCACACACGATAAAATATTCCTTTTTTGTTATAGGATTTCCAACATTTACTGTTGTATGATTCGTCTGTTTTATCAATTGTTTATATATTTGTATATTGTCTTTAAAACATTTCCCCTTATATTATAACAGAGTGAATTTCCTGGATTCCCTCCCCAAAGCTGTTCTCATTTTTGGTTTGCAATTATTTATTTGATTTTTTTATTCATTTTATCATACAGTTGTTTATTTGTTCCATCTCCATGTCCTATTTCAAAAATTATTTATATACCCCTCCTAATAGTTGATTTTGGCTTTGTATACCTGTTTCAAATTCTTTCCTCTCTTAAGGTTCTTCCATTTGTTTCAATATTACTTTTTACTGTTTCAGCAATTTCTGAAAACACCCATCATAGTAAAATACTAGTTTTATTGAACACTAAACAGTTCTGGGTATTTCTTTCAGTTTCCCGAGTATGGATGCAGCATACTGGCATAGGAGATCAAATCTTGGTTACTCTAAGTGTCTCTAGAATAAAAGACTGATGCTCCTTTTTTGTCCTTGAGCCACCTACCTTCCTGGGTGGAGATTGTTCCTTCCATGCATGGAGAGCAGTCATAGCAGCACACTGGTTTTCCTTCCCTTGTGAGCTTGGTGTATCCTGGGAGGCAACTTTTGGTACACCTAGAAAAAGGGACTTTCTAAACAAAAAGAAAATTATGGGAATCTGTGGATTAGGGAATTCGTTTTAAAAGTGGAAGTCAGTGCAAAGATGGGTTCATGAACGCAGAAGTTACTTTTAAGTTCTTTTCTCAAATATAATGAAAATATTTTTGTTTGGGTGATTTTAAGCAGCATATGATCTCAAAGTCGTCTCAATATTCAGCAAAGACTAATGGCTCTCCTGTCCAAACATTTTTAGACTTCTGTTTGTAGACCAGCAAAACGCTATTATCAGGCACATAATACTATCATCATTGCACTGATAATGTTATCAAGCTGGGGAATAAAATATCTACAAGCAACCAAAGATTGTCTTGAGGTTAACACCCTCAGGGTCTAAGGGTTCTGTGTGGTTCCTTAGCTTCCTTACAGGGAACAAGCATTATTATATTAGCCAAAATGCTTTCCTTCCTAACCTAGAACAATGCTGGCATTTCCACAGTTAGCAATCCAGGAGACATCTAGGAGAAATAGTAGCATCTCCTTCAACCACCTTTTTTTTTCATTAGCACAGAGCCTCCATCAAGGTGAGAAGACTGATGCAAAAGCAAATGGATATTTAGGAACGGACGAATAATAATTTCCACAAACAGGCACACTTGGTTACCTGGTTAAAGGAAGTTGGCCATACGATGGCACTCTCATCGATAGAGAGCTTGATACCTGAAGAGACTTCTTTTTCAATATTCCCTATTTTCATCCCAGCAGAAGACTTGTTGGGAAATACTGCCCAGTCCATAATATCAAAGTCAGCAACAGGAGTTCCATCCTCATCCAAATATACATCATCCACAGAAAGATTGTAAATCTGGAACTTTCTTAGAAAAGGATGGAGCTGAAAAGACATGGAGACTCACACTTTCCACATAAACATTCTCTTTTGAGCCCTAAATCAGAAGTGGGATATTCATCTCAGTGCCCCTGTCTGTCTGTGACAGGAAGATTATTCTCTTTCTCACTCCTTTATTCCCTCCTCTAAATCTACCATTCCCGCTCCCACTCTCTCTTCCATTCTTTCTGTCTCTTTCTTTCCCTTACATAAACACATAAACCTTTTCTGTTCATTTTTATGTTTTATGAATTTTTTAATCATCTCCCTTTAATGATCCCTTGCAGGGTGGTGTCTGTAGAATTGAATGGAGCAGAGTGTTTACTGGCCAGATGCCCTTCCTGTAGCCAATGTGGAGTTATATTCAGGAGATAAATTCTCATCGTGCCCAAAGAGAGAAATATCTGCCTCTACCTACTTGTCAAAGGGGAAAGAAAGATAAAAAGGATCTTGGGAGACTGAAAATGCAGAATAAAATTGCCAGGATATGTGACCAGGAAGCGGTAGTGAGAAGGAAGTCAACTGATCTGCTTGTTTTTTGAAGAGAACTCCATCAGACCAATATTGAAGTTTAAGACCTTAAAACCTTTATGATGGTTTCTGTCGCATCTGGTATTTATTTCACAAATACAGGTAGTCCTCAACTTACGGCCACAATTGAGCCCAAAGTTTATGTTGTTCAGCGAGAATTTGTTAAATGAGTTTCGGTCCATTTTATGACATTCCTTGCCACAGTTGTTAAGTGAATCACTGCAGTTGATAAGTTAGTAAGCTGTTTATTAAGTGAATCTGGCTACTCCTTTGGCTTTCCTTTTCAGAAGATTGCAAAAAGTGATCGCTTGACCTCAGGAAGCTGCAACGGTCAGATGTATGAATATGCATCTGACGTTTGATCCCAATATCACAGAGCTGCTACAATGATTGTAACTGTGAAAACCAGTCAGTGCCATTACTACATCAAACCAATATTGGAGTTTGAGGTAGAATTTGATGGTTACTGAGGCATCTGTTACTTATTTATTTCAGAAATATATGAAACTTTCCTCTCTCTCTTGAGACAAGGTCTATTCTTACAAGCATCCTGAACCAACACACACAGTTCAGTCTAGAAGATTCAATGACAGAATCTGTCTCTTTCTCTCTAAGCCTCCACATCTGGTCAGAAAAAGTATTAGACACTGACATTTGTTACTAGAGTTCCCCCCATCCACATTTATCCCTGCTTACCTCTTACATAATATTTAAGAATGGAAAGGAAACCATTAGTGGCATTTTGTAATAGAAATCTTACCTGCCATGGCTGTATTATCTGGGGTGCCTGATGGTCCCCAACACGCATCCTTCTCTGACTGCTTTGGGAGGAAAAGGCAGCATGGAGGACCCAGGCCACAACCTGGATTGTTGTGGAAATACTGGAGCCATCCTCAGACAGGATTCTTTCAATCAGATCCTGGGGAGGGGTTTCCCAGGTCTCTTTTCCCAGGCATGTATTCCAAACTTTCTTAGACAACAAGGGGGTTGAATAGGAACATTGAAATGCTGCCTCCCCAAACTTCCCTGTAGCAGAGTAATGTGAATTAAAATCATAATATTGTGTCCTTTTCTTTGTCTGAGTTATGAATGATAATAAAAGATGGTTATGGTGTAGATTAAGCAATCGGTAAAAAAATCTCACACTTATATCTGACAAAACTGTGGCAATCCATATTCTTTCCCCAAAATAGATTTCATTTCTCTCAATTTCTCGTATTAGTACTGCTAGTATTAGTGTGGTCTGAAAGTTCAAGTGACAAACAATACTTTTTACTTTAGCATCGCTAAAATATCGAAGGACGTTCTTGTTCTTCCTCAGTTCAATAACCATGGGTAAGCTTTCTGAGAAGGAAACACAGACTCCTTTTCTTACAGCTGCTGGCACAAAAGTTCTTTTGAACTTCTCTCCACTTTCATTGTCCGGAGCAGCGAGGCCAATCCACGTCCATTGGAAATGCAGGAGCAGCTTGACAATTGCCAAGTGGGGAGGTTCTTGTTTTGGAATCACCCGGTAGAAAAAAGGGAAATGGTGTTTCTGCTCTGGAATGTGGCTGATGACCCCATAGTTGATCTAAGATGAAATAGAAAAGATGGTTGATTGCTTTGTTTTTAAGGACAAAAATAATTGCTTACATATCAGAGCTGTTCCTTCATGGAAGAGAATTTCCTTCTCTCTGTTCTTGCATTTTGAATCTCAATGTCTGATATCACTTGCCTGAATTTCCAATCATCATGTATTTATTTATTTATTTATTTATTTATTTATTTATTTATTTATTTGTCAATCGCTAACAAGATAACAGGTATAACTATAAACATAGTTATGAATACATTACATGGATACATATGAGAAAAATATAAATAAACAATAGGACACAGACGGTAGGCACATTGGTGAGCTTATGCATGCCCCCTACCGTCTCTTAGGAAAGGGGTGAGGTCAATAATAGACAATCTAAGGTTAAAGTTTTTGAGGTTTGGGGAAGAAACCACAGAGTCAGGTAGAATATTCCAGACATTGACTACTCTGTTGCTGAAGTCGTATTTCCTGCAATCAAGTTTGATGCAGTTAACCTTGAATTTGTATCTATTGTGTGCTCTTGTGTTGTTATGGTTGAAGCTGAAGTATTCATTGACAGGTAAGACATTGCAATGTATGATTTTATATACTATACTTAAATCAGACTGAAGGCAGCTTAGTTCTAGGTTTTCTAGGTCTAGAATTTCAAGTCTGGTGGCATAAGGTATTCTGCAATGAGTAAAGGAGTGGAGAACTCTTCTTGTGAAATATTTCTGGACTTTCTCAACTGTGTTAATATCAGAAACGTACTATGGGTTCCAGACTGATGAGCTGTATTCAAGTATTGGTCTAGCAAATGTTTTGTATGCTCTAGTTAGTAGTATGATATTACCAGACAAAAAGCTACACAGGATTAGGTCAACAACTCTTAATGCCTTTTTGGATATGTAGTTTCAGTGGGCTCTAGCACTTAGATCATTAGAGATAAGTACTCCAAGGTCCTTGACAGGGTTTGGATCATCAATAAGGTCTTGACTATTCAGCTTGTATTTTATTTTCTGATATTTTTTGCCAATATGTAGGACAGAACATTCATTTGTTGAAATTTGAAGTTGCCATTTGTTTGACCATTCTGATACATAGTCGAGGTCTTTTTGAAGGATAGCAGTATTTTCTGTGGTGTTGAATAGCTTTACATCATCGGCGAAGCAAATACAGTTGCCCTTAATATGATCACAGAGGTCATTTATGTAGAGTATGAAGAGAGTTGTTCCTAGAACACTGCCTTGGGGGATACCACTGTTGACAGGTACAGAATTTGATAGCATACTCCCAATTTTGACCATTTGTTGTCTGTTTGACAGGAATGCTTCTATCCGGTTATGCAGGTGTCCAGAAATACCATAAGATTTTAGTTTTAGGAGTAGTTTGTCATGTACCACTGAATCAAAGGTTTTACAGAAGTCTATGTAGATTGCATCTATTGTTTTGCCCTGATCAAGTTGTGTAGTCCATTTATTTATTTATTTATTTATTTATTTATTTATTTATTTATTTATTTATTTATTTAGTCTTTTATACCTTGGGTATAAAAGGGACTTGGGACGGTGTACAGCCAAATAAAATAGAATAGAAAATACAATACAATATTTAAAAGCAATTTTAAAAGATTAAATTAGGTGGCTGATAAATAACTGATAGACAATCAATAACTGAAAAACAATCAAGGTTAAAAGTTATAAAATTAAAAACCGATTAAAACCAATTAAAAACCTTGCACAAAACTCTAGGCCAGACCGGCTTGGTGAAATAAGTGGGTTTTCAAAGCGTGCCAGAAGGTCAAAAGGTATGGGATGGTCCTCATCTCCGGGGGTAATTCGTTCCAGAGGGAAGGTGCTCCCAGAGAGAAGGCCCGCACCCATATGTTTTTGCAGTGTAAGAGTTGCAGATTACAGGATAGTTTTTTTCTGAAACCGAATTGTTTATTAGAGAGTAAGTTGTTTGTCTCTAAGTGGAGGATAATGGATTGGTTAATAACTGATTCCATGACTTTACAGGTGACACAGCATAAAGAGATTGGTCTATAATTTTCAACTAGGCTGGGCTCTCCATTTTTGAAGATGGGGATGACTTTGGCTTGTGACCATAGTTTTGGCAAGGAGCTGGTTCTGAAAGATTTTTCAAAGATTATGCTTAGAGGTTCTGCTACGGCAGTGGATAGCTTTTTTAAGAAGTAGGCACATATTCCATCCAGTCCAATAGATAGAGATGGTTTTAGATTTCTTAGTGCTTTTTCAATATTGTCTTCTGTAAAATCGATATGTATTAGATCATTGAAGTTGTCTGTGGATCAACTAGGAAATACTAGGCATGATCCATTGCTTTTTACAAATACTGAGCCAAAGAATGTATTAAAGAGGCTGGCTTAATGGTGTCATCGTTGAAGTCTTTACCATTTGGTCCTTTCAGGGGTGGGATGGACCTTGAGTCTTTTAGTTTGTTGTTTACAAAATTGTAGAAAGCACGGATGGAATTGGTGTGTAGAAGATTTTCTTCTTGTTTAATGTGATAATTCGGGCATTCAGTTTTTATCTGGTGGCATAAATTTTTGTATCAGCTTTTGAAGTTGGCAACGTGACCAGATTTGTTTTTCCGCCAAAGTGATGTCTTTTTGGATTGAAGCTTCTTTATTGTTATGGGTAATCTGTTTTTTTTCTGGTTTTGGGAGTTGTTATTGGTACATATAGTTTGATGACTCTTTTGACTTCAAGTAAAAATATGTTGTAATGTTCTTCAACAGTATTGCATCCAGTGAATAGAAATTGCCAATCAAGGGATGAGAGATTGTTATCTATAAGATCATAGTTGCCTTTTTTGAAGTTATAATTAGGGATTACATCATTGTGATGATTTTTGTGTGGACGTATGTTGAGACAAAAGTCAATCATGTTGTGGTCACTCTTGGAAAAGGGTTCTTTAATTTGTATTCCATAAATTGAATTCAAACTATTGCAGAAGATGAGATCGAGGCAGTTGTTAAGTCTAGTATTGTTGGTTACTAGTTGTTCCAGTTCCAGATTTGTTATTGCATTGTAGAAGGTTGCATGTATGGGTTCAGTTTTACATTCGTTTAGGGTCCAGTTAATATGAGGTAGATTGAAGTCACCAAGAAAGATAAAAGCATGTGGGCAGGATGTTGCCCATGTTAGTAGTGAATTTAGCTTGTTTACATGTTCAATGTCATAATCAGGGACTCTGTAACATAGTAAATGTGAAATGTGATTTTTAAGGACAGTTCACAGATGATGGTCTCAGTTAGAGCAAACTCCTGGGTAACTTGGATGTTTTTTAGATGTAAGGAATTTTTATAGAAGATAGCAACACTACCTCCTCTACAGATTTCATGGTCTGATCAGTAAACATGATAGTCTCTTACTGAGGTAATGGAGTCAGGGAGAAATGTATTGAGCCATGTTTCACAGACAAATATGATGCCGAATTTAGCCGTATTTAGTAAGAGGAAAAATTCAGATATTTTATTCACAAGGCTTCTTGCATTGAGTAGCTTGCATTTAAGGCCAGTTGTAGTTTGAATTGAGATAGTTAGGGGCATGCGTGCCTAGTTTTGGGTGATGTTGGATAGGTTGAAGTAGGGTTGGATATTGAGTTGTGGGTTATGTGACTTACTTTTGATACAGTCAGCACAATAGTCAATGTACAGGTCCTTCTCTCCATTGTCTAGACATTTTTTGAGTTCTGTGCAGAGTTCTATTAGCAACTTGCTGCCAAAATTACGGGAGGAGAAATACAACTAATTTTTCATATCTTTAGCAGTCCAAAAACAAAGGACAAAAAACCAGCTCAACTATACATGTCTCAGTAATGCCATGAAAATGATGGAATGATATGTGAACTCAGCAGAAAAAAGAAATTTGGGTGGGATGTGGGTTTTTTTTTTTTTTTGTCTTTATGTACAAATAGGGAAACAAGAAACCCTTAATGTAATTTTTTTTCATTTTTTTTTCCAGTAGAGTCCTTGACAGTTTCTTTCATTTTTTTTCAAATATGATTGAAAATATGTTTTTTCTCTCCCAAGTCATGTGACTGGAAGACAACGAGAAGAGGCAGAAGAAGGATTGGCAAAGAGGTAGCAAATTCCATGTGCAGGATGGTTAAAGAGCATTTCACTTGAACTATGAATGAAGGTTTGCTCAGCTGCAAAAATATATCAGAATGAACAATTATTTGAATGCCTGATACCATTTCAGGACTTCTTTAAGCTCCATTGGCTCACTAATGTTATTTATCATCTCACTTTTGGGAGGCTATTTGAAGAGTGAAATTGGCTTCAGTTTTCATTCGTACCTGTGGGATTTTGTAGATGCTTAGCATGGTGGAAATTTGAGTAAAGAGATCAGAATCAGTCCCCTCAAGCAGAGGCAAGAGATTATTTTGCTTTCCACAACTGTAGTTTGGGACATTCTCCTGTCCCGTAGAAAGCAAGTCCATCATAACCTCGTATGTTATCCTTGCATTGAAAAAGTTCTCATAGATGCTATAGCCCAGGGTGATGTTTGGTAACAGCTTTGGATTCTGGTTGATCTCATGAATGGCAAAGAAGAAAGGCAGGACGTGCCAGAAGCTCAAATTCTCTATACTGCAAGATAAGAGACTTCAGTTGGTTTTCATCTTGATGTGGGGGTTTCATCTTAAATTCATAAAATCACATCACATTTCCTGAAGCTATTCCTTTATGGCATTTATAACTAATCAGTTGGATTGCTGTCTTTGTGAGTCAAGTATGGAAACTTGACAACCCAACAATCTAAAATTAGTTATGGAACCCTCTAGTATATCTCTAATGCTGTATGGCGATGTTTGGTAACAGCTTTGGATGTTGGTTGATCTCATGAAGAACAAAGAAGAAGGGTTACAGGGATGGACTTTCCTTGGGTCTCGATATTAGAAGATCAGCCCCATTGACATCCCATTGACACAAGTGGGACCATTTTCCCCATGCTCTTCTTCAGGTTCAAAATGACCCCAATTAGAAGTTCTAGACCTCATTGCAACTTTTATTTTCTCTAAATGACTCAGAAGGGCATTCCTACAGCAAAACCTATATTATTCTGATCATGAATCAAATGTCTGAGCAACTGGATGGTTTTATTTAATATCGTAGATATAAACTGTTTCAACTCCTACCCTCAAAATGACACTATAGAGCACTGCACACCAGAACAACGAGACACAAGGACAGTTTGTTTCCTGAATGCCATCACTCTGCTAAACAAATAATTCCT
The DNA here is from genome assembly GCA_023653725.1 of Bungarus multicinctus. Classification (NCBI taxonomy): domain Eukaryota; kingdom Metazoa; phylum Chordata; class Lepidosauria; order Squamata; family Elapidae; genus Bungarus; species Bungarus multicinctus. Next base: position 27,468,033 of record CM042834.1, read on the forward strand.
TCAATACTGTCCAACTATTTACAAAGTCTGAATTACTATTACTATTACTCTTCTGATCACTCCTTATTACCCATTCCCCCCACTTGTGACTGTATGACTGTAACTTTGTCGCTTGTATCCTTACAATTTATATTGACTGTTTCTTAGTATGACTCGATTGCTTATTGTACCCTATGACTATTATTAAGTGTTGTACCTTATGAGTATTGACTCTTGATGAATGTATCTTTTCTTTTATGTATACTGAGAGCATGTGCACCAAGACAAATTTCTTGTGTGTCCAATCACACTTGGCCAATAAAGAATTCTATTCTATTTTATATTCACATTAGAAAACCATATTCATATGAAAATACAGTAGTCTACAGTGTTTGTAAATTTTGTCTCTCAGCATGCACAAGTCAGAAGAAAACAAGAATTTGGTAGTCACGACAAAGTCTCCCCTTGATCCACTCCATTTCTAGTCATTAAACAGCTGAAATGGCCTCTACCACATTAATTTCTCTTTTAAATCAGATAGATGGTGTTTTCAGTGCCTTTAAATAAAGCACACTCAGGGCCACTTGTTTTTATTCCTGCCATGGTCCTTGGCTTCTTTATATATATATATTTTAAGGATTTCATTAATTTAAACAAAAAGTAAGCAGGAAGATGGTGATGCTGCCCCACAAAGCAAAATGCCAGCCTCCTTCTGAGAGACCAAATTGCCCACAAGCCATTTGAGGTTGTTCACAAGCCATCTTATGAAAGAAAGCTGAAGCCAGCAGGTGAGGACTTGCCCAAGAAAGAAAAAGATGAAAGATGAAAGAGAGATAGAGAGATAGAGACAGATAGGCAGTGAGAGATAGAGATACCGTAGATCAAGGTAGAGATAGAGATGATATAGAGATAAAGGCAAAGAGATAGATAGATAGATAGATAGATAGATAGATAGATAGATAGATAGATAGATATAGATAGATAGATAGATAGATAATAGAGGTGACAGAGAGAGACAAAGATGATAGGGAGACAGACAGATAGATATAGATAATGGAGATAATGGTAGACAGACAACAGATAGATAGATGAGAGAGAGAGAGAGAGAATATATAGAGAGATGATGGATGAACAGACAGACGGACAGGAGTGATAGAAAGATAGGTGCATTATCAAGGAGAAGAGAATGGGAAAATAAAATGGAACAGTTTGATTTCAGCTAAGAGGCAATCCAATAATTCTCCCAGACATCATAGATAGTTATTTTGTGAAGAGCCACCCCCATCCTCAATTTAAGTCTTTTCCTTAAAGGAAATGAAAATGGGAAAGAGACCAGGTACCATGAAATGGAAACCATCTATATTTAAAAAACAAAACAAAACAGGAAAGGATAAAATGAATCACTAGGCTTACGTATATATCAGGAATTACCTTTCAAATCTGTTGATTGGAGGTTTAAAGAATACATATGGTTGAAATATAGTGCTAGATGTAGATATGATTGCACAAATCAGGAAGTCTCCTGGCTTGTAGTAATTGAATCTATGTTCTCTCTCTTTCTGCACATTCAATGGGCATTTGGTCATCATTGTGGCACAGGGAAAATGGGGCACCAGGAGAAGCAGCATCAGCAGTAATTCAGATTTCATGATGGAGATCTTGTGCAGTTTTCTGAGACAGACACCAATGTCTTTGGCCTCAGAGCTCTCTAAGGAGAAGCACAATTCTCTTGCCAAAGAGCCCAGACACACTGACTTTATTAATAAAGACAAAATGACATCTGGCACATTAAAATGAGCAAGATTACCTTCAGACTAGCACAGTCCTGCCTAAAGGAGTCTCACATATGCTCTCCATAGTCCTTGAGGTCCTTGTGGACCAAATTTTTAGATATTTTTAATAAGCGGTCATAAATATTTGTCAAATCTGTTGTTGATGGGTGATGTGTGTGAGGTATTTACAACTATGTATGAGGGGGAGGAAACTTTGTATGACTCATGGACATAGTTCTAATGTAAGAGTTATCAAAACAACAATTCAGGTAACTCTTTATTCCCTTTACTCAAGAGACTTTTTCTTAACAGAATAACAGAATCTGAGAGACTTGTCTTTGAAAGAAATACAGAAATAAATTGAGTAGACTTTTAGCAGGCCAAAAATTATTTATTGATACAAAAGAGTATCACAGTTTTCTGCTGGGAATGAGTTAGTCCTTTTTCTTCCCTTAAGGAATAAGTTATTCTTTCAGATTTTCTGCTCAATTCAAATCACCATGAACTGAGGTTGGTGTCTTCAGCACATAATATTTTCACCGTAACAGAAGAGCCTATATCACAGGCGGAAACAACAATGGACTGGAGGCTAAATCATGAGGAACAGTTGCAGGAATTAGGTATGTCTAGTTTAATGACAAAAGGACTAAGACTGACATGATATCAATCTTCCAATATCTCAGGGGCTGCCACAAAGAAGAGGGGGCCAACGCAGGGGTGGATTCTACCAGTTCTCACCTATTCACTAGAACCGGTTGTTAACATTCTAAGCAGTTCAGAGAACCGGTTGTTAGAAGAAATTACTGGCCTAATCCTATAAGGAAGGCAGGAAGGAAACATTCTGGTGTTGCTTACAGAAACTGCCCTTCTGTTAACCCTTATTACATTCTTGACAGGACTAGACTTCCTGTCTCAGGAACTTCTCTGGAGTTTTTCCCCCTCCTTTGCTGGCACTTTGCTTGTGTGGAGTGACCATTCAAAGTTACAATGGCACTGAAAAAAGTGACTTATGACCATTTTTCACACTTACGACTGTTGCAGCATCCCCACAGTCATGAGAGGCCAGGCGAGGAGATGCGTGCCTCAATGTGAGTGATATTGAATTGGCCACGCCCAGCCAATAACATGACCACCAAGCCATGTCCACCAAGCCACATGACCACCAAGCCACGCCCATCAACTAAGCCATGCCCACAGAACTGGTTGTTAAAAAATTTGAATCCCACCTCTGGGCCAACGTATTCTCCAAAGCCCCTGAGGGCAGGACAAGAAGCAATGAATGGGAACTAATCAGGGAGAGAAGCAACCTAGAACTAAGGAGAAATTTCCTGACAGTGAACACTATTAATCAGTGGAAGAACTTTCCTCCAGAAGTTATGGGTGCTCCATCATTGGAGGTATTTAAGAAAAGATTGGACAACCATTTGTCTAAAATGGTGTACAGTTTCTTGCTTGAGCAGGGGGTTGGATTAGAAGGCCTCCAAAGTCCCTTCCAACTCTATTATTCTGTTAAAAGAAGGGAAGGAAAATATTTGTACGAGCAAATTACTAAGCCCAAGGTTATAACTGAGAAAACCAGTAATATAATATGAAAAGTAGCAATACACCTCACACTGAATCTTCAGCATGTTTGGCAAATGATTTTCCTGTCATGTAAAAATTATATTGAGCAAGCTACAAGTGGCCTGACAAGGCTGCTGGAGTTCCATTGGTGTGAGTTAGCCTTTGAAGTGAGTAAAAGGAGGAAAATAGGTTAAATTTTGGACTTGCAGAGCAGGTATGCTTTGATGAGAGCTGATGAACTGATGTTATTGCTAGTCAGGGCTGGCGTGGAGAAATTTTAGAGACAGCAATCCCATTGATCCTACCTTTTAGAAACATATTAGCCCTGGGGACACTCACCTCCTAAGGTGGGGATGTAATCTAAAAATTGGAGAGAGGGGGGAAGGAAAGAATATATCCATGCATATGTACAGAGGGAATGGAGTGGCTGGAGAGAAGTTTCAAATCAGACATAAGCATGCAGACTATTTGTGGGTTCTTAATTGGGAATGAAGAAGCGTTAGTACTTTAGTTACATTTATTGATCACAGCTTACAGCCTACATGGCAGAAAGAAAGAATTCTTAGAACACAAAAAAGGTTTTATTTTCCAGCTATCTTATTTTATATTTCCAATAACTATTAAAAAATAAAGCAAAATCAGAAGTGATCGTGGTTTCTCATCATTAGACCTGGCTTGCTGTCAGGGTTCCAATGGAAGCCCTAATCAAATCATGAGCCTTGAGCCAAACTTCAAAAGAAATCCAATTATTTATTAGGAGCAACATGTCAGCACTTATCCAAATGAAGCCAGATCTGCCTCATGTAATTTATGGTGCACCTGTGCCCTGTTTCTCCCCTCCCCCCTGGGCATGTCATAAAACAGATTCTACAACTGGAGCATCTTTCATGGCTGGTGTGATAAATTATGTTCTCCAACCAAGGACTTTCGCAGCCTCTAGAGGCCAACTGGATTGGTAACCTGAAAGATGCCTTGGTGAGGTATGCATGGAATATACTTCTGTGTTTTTTTATTGCATTTCTGACTCTTCAGGGATTCCCCGCTCCCTATGGCAACTCAAAAGAAGTCCAGGAATGCTTTATGAGTTGACAGCTCTTTCCTGTTTATGTGAGGTCTCAGGATCATGAGGTAGCATTTGGGGACAAAAATGCAGCACAATAAGCCCAGGCTGGAAGTTAGAATGGAGAAGGTCTGCACAGCCACCATGTACTTCCCTTTGGTGCTCAGATAGGTAGGAACAAAGGAGACCCAAAAGCTGCAGAAGACCAGCATGCTGAAAGTGATCCACTTTGCTTCATTGAAAGTTCCCAGGCAATTTGCGAGACATGAACGTCACCAAGAAGCAGGTGGCAATCAGAAAGTCCAAGTACTCAAGGGCAGAATGGAACATGATGTCTGAGCCTTTGTTACATTGCAGGAAGATCTCTCTTGGTTGAGAATGCAGGTCAGAATGTGGAAATGGGGGAGAGATTCCCAGCCATGTTAGGCAGATGCCCACCTGAACCCCTGTGCAGGACAAGACGATGGAGTTGGGTTGACTTTTCTCCAGTCATTTTCTCATTCTGCTGCCTGGCTTTGTAGACAGAAATGCTACTACCACCATGATAGTCTTGGCCAGCAAGGAAGAAACAGCAATTGAGAAAACAACAGTGACGGTGACTTATTGAAGAAAACACATCACTCTCTTCAGGCGACCAATGAATAGAAAGATGGTCAAGTAGGAAAGCAGGATGGAAACCAGGAGAATGTAAGTGAGGTGCCGGTTGTTGGCTTTGGCAATGGGAGTTTCTCGGTATTTAATAAAGATAATCAGAACTAAGCCAGTGGTCGGAGACAAAAAAGAGACAGAGAATGCCAAGATGATTCCCAAGCTTTCTTGATAGGACAGGAAACAATGTTTTGGGAACACACTGATCTTGCTTCTGATTGGGCTGCTGGTCATCTGGACATGTTTCACAGTGGGCTGCATCTGAAAAACACAAAAACTGCTATGAAATTCTGTTTGCCACGCTGTATGCTGATTTCCTAAACTACTGTTTTTCCTCTAATAAAAATTGCTTCATTAATCTTTGGGCATTCCCACTCTCAGTAATGGTTCTATACAGCCCCCAATGCAAAATTCTAGTTTCTGGGGCTTCAAAGATAAACAAGATCAGTAGAGTAGACTTCTATAGGGCTCCTACCTTGTTCCTGAGCTTCCTTCCTTCCTTCCTTCCTTCCTTCCTTCCTTCCTTCCTTCCTTCCTTCCTTCCTTCCTTCCTTCCTTCCTTCCACATAAAAATAAATTTTTGATCACATTTAATAACATATTTCATTTTGTGATAGAGTGAAGCTGTCAGGTTTGTAACAATTTGTGTCCTTCAGGAGATGCAGTCTTTGATAGACTTGATGGAGCTTGGAAGCTAAGCAGGATCTGGCTTGGATTTATTTATTTATTTATTTATTTATTGTACTTATATACCGCCCTATTTCCCTGACAGGACTCAGGACGGTGCACAGCCAAATTAAAATACAGAGGATAATACAAAATTAAGAACAGTTAAAAAAAACAAATATAAAAGGCTGAAATTTATAAGAAGTTTAAAAGCCAAACTTGATAAAAACCAGATTAAAATCCTAAAAACCCCTAAAAACCCCTAGGCCAGACCGGCTTGATGAAATAAATAAGTTTTCAACACGCACTGGAAGGTCAGGAGATCAGGGATGATCCTCATCTCCGGGGGTAATTCATTCCAGAGGGAGGGTGCTCCCAACGAGAAGGCCTGGAACCTCGGGGTCGCCAGCTGTCCAACCAGCAGCACCCCGAGGAGGCCGACTCTATGGGAGTGTACTGGCCAATGGGAGGCTGATAATGGCAGGAGGCAGTCCCACAAATATCCTGGTCCCGAGCCATGGAGCGCTTTAAAGATGGCAACCAAGACCTTGAAGCGCACCCGGTGGACCACCGGGAGCCAATGCAGCTCATGCAAGAGCGGTGTAACATGGGAGCTCCGAGGAGCCCCCAACACCACCCGCGCGGCCGCATTCTGCACTAGCTGGAGCCTCCGGGTGCACTTCAAGGGAAGCCCCATGTAGAGAGCGTTGGCATAGTCTAGGCGGGAGATCACGAGGGTGGAAGTGACCGTGCAAAGCGCATCCCGATCCAGAAAGGGCCGCAACTGGTAGATCCTACGGACCTGAACAAAAGCCCCCCTGGTGATGGCCGCCACATGGTCCTCCAATGACAGCCGTACATCCAGGAGGACACCCAGATTGCGAGCCCTCTCCGTGGGGGCAAGAATTTCCCCCCACAGCCAGCGATGGAACCAGCTGGCTGTATCAGGGTGCCGGGATGCACAGCCACTCGGTCTTAGATGTGTTGAGCTGAAGCCTGTTCTGCCCCATCCAACACTGCACGGCCTCCAGGCACTGGGTCATCACTTTGACGGCTTCATTGGGGTGGCCCGGGGTAGAGATGTACAGCTGAGTATCATCAGTGTATTGATGGAACTCTACCCCAAAGCCACGGAAGATCTCACCCAGCGGCTTCATATAAATGTTGAACAGAAGGGTCGAGAGCACCGACCCCTGAGGCACCCCGCAAACCAGGGGCCTCGGGGCCGATCTCTGCCCCCCTGCCAACACAAATTGCGAATGGCCAGAGAGGAAGGAGGAGAACCACCGCAAAACAGTGCCCCCCACTCCCAACCCCTCTAGCCGCTGCAATAAGATACTGTGGTCCACAGTATCGAAAGCCACCGAGAGGTCTAATAGGACTAGGACAGAGGAATGACCTGTGTCACGGGCCCTCCAGAGATCATCTACCAATGCGACCAATGCCGTCTCCATGCTGTGCCCAGGCCTGAAGCCCGATTGGCGTGGATCCAAATAGACCGCTTCATCCAGGTGCTGGGGGAGCTGCCGTGCCACCACACTCTCAACAACCTTCGCCACAAAGCGAAGATTGGAGACCGGACGATAATTTGATAACAAAGTTGGGTCCAGGGACGGTTTCTTGAGGAGGGGTCTCACTACCGCCTCTTTCAAGGCAGCGGGCAGATATCCCTCACTCAAGGAAGCATTAATAATACCCTGGAACCAACCTCGTGTTCCCTCCCGAGTGGCCAACACCAGCCAGGAGGGACACAGGTCCAATAAACATGTGGTGGTATGGGTCTCGGTAGTGTAGTTTCCTTGCTCCTGAGTCACTTATCTTCCTGAGTGGAGATTGTTTCTTCCACATATGGAGAACAGATATAGCAGCAGACTGGTGTTCCCTCTCTCTTAAGTTTCTTGTATCCTGGGAGACAACTAGAAGGGCATGTAGAAAACAGCATCTTCTAAACAAGAAAACCCAGAGTAATTTATTTTAAGAGGATTTCAGACAAATGACAGAATTTGAATGGCTTGTATGGAATCAAGATAATTTATTAAGATTTATTTACAAATGGTTACTTAAGAACCAAAAAACTCACCAACAGTTATATATTAAAGTAGTTGCAAAGAAGCAATAACAATGGGGGGAAATGAATTACAGTTGTACCAGGCTCTAAACTGAGATTTCAAAGATGAATAAATCATGCAATAATAAATGTGGGAAATGCCAAAGGGGGAAAAAAATGAACATTTTACTGGATGTTGTGGTTATGCAAAAAGATTCAAAAGGACCTAGAAAAAATTCACCAAAACATTCAGAAAATTCTGAAAACAAAATTTGAAAATCGAAACAATTTGATCACGTGGATATCTTTCTATTTTTTTTCCCTGTAGGCAATAGTAAGTCAATAAATAATGTTTCTAACTCTTGTGTGTATCAATCTTAAATATTCAAAAGTCATTATCTAAAAATCAGTGATGAAGAAGCCTGCAATTAGACATTTAGATTGTAATATTGAATTATGTCATTTGACATAATACTATATACTCCTACCTTTTATATGAGAAGAGACTAAATCTTTTTTTCTGCTTTGCTTAATTGGGAGTCTCTAATGATTTGTTTCTATGGTTTCAAGGATAACTAAGAATAGAGCTAAGAGCCACAGCGGACTCTCACATAACTTGATCTGCAGCTGCTTAGCTAGATATTTTTTTTTCTTTTCTTTTTGCTGCCAAGGATATAATTCCCATTGAAGGATGTGATTGTTCCATCAAGGGACCTGTGCTGTCCCAGCCAGTCTATGGAATGGGTTAGTTACTTAGGATTTGTGAGCTGTCCCCTTAAGGGAATGCATCATAGGAAATGTAGGTAAGGGTATCCTGGGAAACGTAGTTCATATCATGTGGCCACATCTGTAATCCTGATTGGCCACTAAATTGACCCTCAAGGGGTTGAAGGAGGTTGCCCTCCATTCTTACCTGCACTCATTACTGATAACATCGTTTTCTTCTATTGATACAAGATGGGTTAGGAGATAACTATTTTCCATGTGCAAGGCAGATATACAAAGGATTGGTCATTGAAAGAGGAATTTCATCACAAATGTGAGTTACGAGGATACCTGATGTACCAATAAATGAACTTTGTTATGGAAGCTTTGTTGAGTTATCTATCTGCATTTACAGAGCTATTAAGTCTACCTCTGTGCAAGACAGGACAGTGGAAAATATATCCTGATTCATCACAAAATTAAAGTTTAATGAGTTTATGATGTGCTAGTGATATTGAAGCCAGGAATGAATACGCAATGTTGACTTGAAACTGCATGCTTCATCATCTCTCTCTGTGAGCATCTTTGGAAGCTGTTTACATGGTGGGAGGGATCGGATTCCCCCACGAGCTACAGACAAAGAGAAGTTTCTATCCCCACCCACCCACCCCCTCCTCTACTCAATTTGACTTTGGCTATCTCAGAGACCCTATTTGCATAACAAGGAATGTAATTACCCAGTTCCCAAAAGATCATCCAACCTTCAGTTTGAACCTTGAAGGAATCCTGCTTGTATTTTTAAATGTAAACCAGAAGCTGTTTTGCCATACTCATCTTGCAGGAAAGAAGCCTCAAACAGACTCTTTCCAGCCCCTTTAAAACTGATCAAGGTACATCCTAAAAGGATAATCCCTCTTCCACAGGAAGTCACTCATTAAACTACCTCATCGAACCCTTTACCTCAAACAAAGCTGCAAAACCAGTTTGAGTTACAGGAAAGCCCCCCCCCCCTTCAACGAGAGAAGAAACTCAATTTGTAAAACAAAGGGAGGAGTCAGAGTTACCCATCTGCCTGACTTCTCCCCTACTGCTACGGCTGATTCTACAGTTTTTAGCAACTGAAGGCGATCTGCTATCCCCTTTTTCTCTTTTTCCTTATAAGACAAAGACTGCATCTAGCCAGCCAGGAATTTCAACAGGAAGTCAGTAATAAAAATACCTCTTCAGACCCCTGTGTCTTATACTCTCTACATACTGTCTGCATGGTGGGAGGGACTGGAATTCCCCACATGCTACTAATAAAGAACTTTCTAACCCCCTCTGTGCTCAACTTTCAAAGAAACCGTGTGGCTGTTAGGAAGGATTCCTTCCCCTTTTCTCTATGGAGTCTGTCTGGATTACACAGGGGAATATTATCTGGACTTTTTAATATTTCTGAATATTAAAGCAGCCCACAGTAGCACGTTTTTGCATGATAACTCCTTTGAAATTATTGTGAACATTTATTCAATTTATTTCGAATGTTCCAAGATTACCTACAACCTACCAGCTCCACCTGGTGGTCAAGAAGAAATTTAAAGTAAAATCATTTATTCCTTTTTCTTCAGCCCTAGCCCCATCTGGTAGTCAACAAAAGATTTTTTTTTTCTTATGTGATTTTTCCACAATTTCTCAAAAATCGACAAGAGCGATTATGAAACTATTGTGCACCTTTGGATCAACTTAATTCAAAAGCCTAGCTGCAACCTAACATGGGCATAGCAACAGCATCTTCCAGACTCTCTGCTGCTACCCTGTGAAGCAAGCGACCCTTTTAGGAATATTTTGCAACGCAACTTCTACTGCCCCCTTCTGTCGCAGGCTCACACCGCACCCTAGAAGCAGCCATTCTGTGTGCTGTGTTGGCATTACCCAGATTCTGCAGTACCGCTTACGTGCTCAAGTATTGACCGCAGCAACAATTCTATTTCTGCTCCTTGCTTGCAGCGTACCGTATTACAGAAAGGAAGTGCACAAACAACCACTAAAATTTCTAGAATTTTTCCTTTGCCAATTTACAGCATGGCAACCTCCTCACCCATGATAGATGTACCAGAAGACACAAATCCTCCACCCACCCTTGATGTAGACATGGAGCCTGATTCCCAACAACCGCTTTTAGATGTCCAACCCTATGGAGAAACCGCGATACCTCCAAGGACCTACAACCTTAGACAGAGTAAGAAGCTTACAGAACCTATGAAAGAATCCTTGAAGAACGATTGGCAGCAGCAATATCGTTGCTACACAGAAACATGGGCAAAGCTCGAGAAGATCCATGATGTCCCAAAACATGGGCTGCCCCCCAAGAAGTTCCGTACATTGCTAGATGATCTAGATACCCTTTTCGCACGATGGAGACTCAGCAAAGACAACCTCAAGTCCATCCAGTCAAGATTGGGTGACCCCAAACTCCTAACACACATCCAACACTTCGAGGAAATTCACACGGAATGCGAAGACAAAGTCCAGGAAAGCAAGACAGCCCTCCAAGCAGTGCTCCACGATGTGCTACGGCGGGCAGCTGCATCACGGGAGCAGGCCGCATCTAACTTAGCTTCTCAATCACATGTGTCTTCCTCCGTCCATTCTATACGGGCTAGATCGCAGGCAGGTTCTAATGTCTCGCGCCAAGTCTCTGCTGCTGGCTCCCACCATCCTTCCAGGACATCCTTTACTTTTACTTTTACTTTATTTAGGTTTTATATACCGCCCTTCTCCCGAAGGACTCAGGGCGGTGAACAGCCAACTAAAATACATGTATACAAATATAAATAGTTAAAAAAGAATTAAACCCTAGGCTGTCCCTATAAAAATCTAAAAACCCCAATTAAAATAAATTAAAACTTTGTACACCCATCCCAACTAATCTAAAAACCCCATTTAAAATCCCATTTGAGTCAGCTCAGGCCGGCCTGCTCGAAGAGCCAGGTCTTCAGGTCACGTCTGAAGGCCCTCAGGTCACTGGTCGTTCGTAGTCCAGGGGGCATCCCGTTCCAAAGGGCGGGTGCCCCCACAGAGAAGGCCCTATTCCTCGGGGTCACCAGACGACACATAGAAGGCGTCGGGACCCGGAGGAGACCCTCTCTGTGGGAGCGCACCGGTCGGTGAGAGACTACTGGCAGAATGCGGTCTTGTAAGTATCCTGGTCCGATGCCATGGAGCGCTTTAAAGACCAAACCAGTACTTTAAAGCGAACCCGAAGGCCACTGGCAACCAATGCAGCTCGTGCAGGAGGGGCGTCACGTGGGAGTATCTCGACGCCCCCATAACCACCCGCGCTGCTGCATTCTGTACCAGTTGAAGCCTCCGAGTGCTCCCCGCAGGGAGCCCCATGTAGAGGGCATTACAGTAGTCCAGACGGGAGGTGACCAGGGCATGCGGGATGTGTGTAAGGGTCTGATCCCGCACGGGCGCATTGCGTATCAGGCGACCCTGCTCCCAAGCCCCACTGGGGCGAACGGCC